>JAUDYJ010000006.1:12680523-12720523 GCA_030761175.1 Masticophis lateralis | reverse complement strand
ATCTCAGAAGAGGCTAATCCATAGATCAGGCACTGTGACAGAGAGAACAGATCCAAAGTAACACAGAAATCCTGAAAGACTGGTGGCCCTGCGAGTAGTTTGATTCTAGGCTATACAGAGCTTTAGAAGTGATACCTACAACCCTGAACTGCTTCCAGCACACTGGTAGCCTGTAGAATTTAGCAAGAGCAGTGTTAGATGAGCAACCTCATTGCTCCCCCATTACTGTGTAAGATGCTACCATGCATTGCTTCCATCCCAGACCTTGCAAATATATTTTGACCCACGTAAATAAACAGTGCAGTAGTGGAAACTAGATTTCCCAGGAAGATCAAGACCTTTATTAACTCTGTATCTAATTGCTACAGCAATCTTCTTACAACCAACAACTACAGTTAGTCTTAGATCTAGGTTGGTCAAAGTTTTCCAGTGGACTAGGCGTCTAAGATATCCAACTGCTTCCCTTTCATGGCCTCTACTCACTGCCTTGCTTTCTCCTTTGGAGTTCATCTTGCTTTATTGCTCAGAGAGAGAGAGAGAGAGTCTAAGACCTGTGAATGACTGGTGTTCTCTCTCCTCATTCCTGGCACTACATACATCAGCGTTTCTCAATCTTGGTCACTTGAAGAGCTTGGACTTCAGTTCCCTGAATTCCTGGCTGGTTGGGGAATTCTCCGAGTGAAGTCCAAATATTTTCAAGTAGATAAGGTTGAAAGAGTCTGGCATAGATATTCAGAGAAAACAGGTGGTCATAATGACAATAAAGAAAAGGAACACTAAGATTTTGGTAGGTGGACATTGGACAATAAGGTCATCTCAGGACAATAAGTTGCACAATTGATTATAAGGAAGCCATGTCATTACCCATTGCTTCAATTTCAAATCTTTATTGTCAGTGCACAACATATGTACAATGAGATTGCACCCACCCAACACAATACAACTCACAGTGAAGACAGAAAATCCCTAACCCAATAAATCATATTAACAACCCCCAGTCCTATTGCACCAGTGTGAACATGTTACACATTGCACCGGCCCTGCAGTCCATCATACTACGTAGTTATGATGTTATTTTTATTCAGGAGTCTGACAGCCCACGGACAAAAACTGTTCTTCAGCCTGTTTGTGTGGCTGGCTGTGCTTCTATATCTCCTTCCCAATGGTAGGAGAGTAAAGAAGTGATCAGGGTGTGAGTTGTCCCTGAGGATTTTCCTCACTCTTCTAAGGCAACGAGCCCTAATGATGTCATCTAGTGGTATCAGGGGACAGACCATGATGTTTTGTGCTGTACTCACCAACCTCTGTAATGTTTTTCTATCTGCGGCTGTCAAACCTGCATGCCATACCATGACGCAATAAGTGAGGACACTTTCTATTGTGGACTGGTAAAAGGAAGTCATCAGTTGTTGTTCCACCCTGTTTTTACACAAGACCCTAAGGAAATGGAGTCTCTGTTGGGCCTTCCTGACCACCTGGATCATGTTGTTATTCTAGGTGAGGTCTTCGCTGAGATGGACTCCCAGGAATTTACAGGAGGAAACTCTCTCTACACAGCCCCCCTCGATATAAAGTGGGGCAGATTCCTCTCTCTTCCTCCGGAAGTCCAACACCATCTCCTTGGTCTTGCTGATGTTTAGGTGCAGGTTGTTTTTTAAACACCATGTGGATAGTGTTTGAACCTCCCCCCTGTACGCTGTTATTTGATTTGATTTGATTTGATTTGATTTGATTTGATTTATTAGATTTATATACCGCCCTTCTCCCTAGGGTTTTATCTCCATTGTGAAGTGTGTTGCAGCTTTTACCATCTGGTAAACTTGCAAGATTCGTTTTTCTTGACATATACATCAGGGGTGAAATCCAGCAGGTTTTGACAGGTTCTGGAGAACCGGTAATGGAAATTTTGAGTAGTTCAGAAAACTGGCAAATACCACCTCTGGCTGGCTACAGAGTGGGGTGCAAATAGAGATTTTGTAATATCCTTCCCTCAGGAGTGGGGAGAGAATGGAGATTTTGCAATATTCTTCCCCTGGAGTGGGGTGGGAATGGGATTTTTTTTAAAATTAGATTTATATGCTGCCTTTCTCCGGAGACTCAGGGAGGCTTACAATGTGTTAAGCAATAGCCTTCATACTTTTGTATATTTTTTATACAAAGTCAGCTTATTGCCCCCACAAACTGGGCCCTCAATTGACCTACCTTAGAAAGGATGGAAGGCTGAGTCAACCTTGAGCCTCGAACTTGCAATAATTACAGACAGCTGAATGTTAATAAAAGGCTATTAGCCTGTTGAGCTATCTGAGGCTCCTTCCGTAGTATCCTTCCCCTAGAGTGGGGTGCAAATTGAGATTTTGCAATATCCTTCTCCCAGGAGTGGGGTGGGAATGGAGATTTTGCAATATCCTTCTCCTAGGAGTGGGGTGGGAATGGAGATTTTGCAATATCATTCCCCTGGAGTGGGATGGGAATGGAGAGATTTGCAATATTCTCTCCCTGCCACGCTTACCAAGCCATGACCACCAAACCACGCCCACAGAACTGGTAGTAAAAAAAATTGGATTTCACCACTGCAATACATGTATACATCTGAACTAGACTATGGTGTTTCTCTCTGCCATACAATATATTTATTTATTTATTTTGTCAGGCTTAGGTAGTGTATATTGGAGGTAGTTACTCTTTGAGAGCTATATGCAATGAAATTCCATTTTAATGTATGCTGATTAGTGTACATTCAAAGTGACAAAGTTATTCTAACTCTTCTAAGCCTAGGTTTAGTGAAAATTTAGTTCAGAACATGTGAAGCATTCAGGCATCTCCTGCAATGGCCCTCTGCATTCTAAAGATAACTTCAGGTCAATGGATATGGTATCTGTGACATGTTTTTGCTTAATGTCTGTCTAATAATGACACAAAAGCTGAGGCCAATTGAATCTAGTAGGGTATCCAAGTGGCACTTTCTTCTGCTGTCTCTTCCATTACATGCTTAGCTGTATTCCCAAGAGCTGGTGACAGATATATTAGAATAAAAATTCCTGCAACCACTTTGATACTTATTCATGCTGCATTGGCACAGAAAGTATGTGAGAGTCTTCCTAAATGCTTGCTATTTCGATTAGATGTGGACTGTCAGACCCAAGGCCAAAGTTGCAGTGAAATCCAGTCAAGTTCAATCCTTTATTTGCTTTCACCTAATGGACAGAATCTTGCCAAACTATAACTATAAGGTATTACATATATCTTGAGAGATCCTAGAATATGGCTACTCTGAACCTCTTCCCCCCTCTCACATCCTGCTTGGATTGTGCAGTCTTCTAATCCAGACCTGGAGGTGCAGTGGCCTTAATGATACTGAAGATGAATCTCTGCTCCAGGGTTCAAGTCCTAGCACCCTGGGGTGGGGTGAGCTCCCATCGCTTACTTCAGCTTCTGTCCACCTAATAGTTCAAAAGCATGTTCTATGCCAGTGATGGCTAACCTCTTTGCCGTCATGTGCCAAAAGCGGGGGGAGCAGGGGGGGTCACGTGCACACGTGTCCACACCCATAATTCAATGCTCCCTGTGTCCTGTCCCACCATGCATGCGCGCATAACCCCCCACACACACGACCCTTGCTTTTGGCACACGATAGCACGGTGGGGCCGGTAGGCACATTTTTTACCTTCCCCGGGCTCCAGAGGCTTTCTAGGAGCCTGGGGAGGGAGAAAACGGCCTTCCCCACCCCACAAGAGCCACTCTGGAGGCTGGAAACAGCCTGTTTCCTGACTTCTGGAGGGCCCGGAAGGCCCGAAAATCAGCTGGCATACACGCTGAAGCTGAGGTAGGGCAACACTCTCATGCCCATAGATATGGCTCTATGGGCCATAGGTTTGCCATCATGATTCTATGTGATTACTTTCAGATGGGATGAGAATGTGTATTTCTCATAGCATAATATGTCCAGTGTAACATAAAAATATGTTACATTCAGGGGTGGATTCTACTTATCTTTATTACTGGTTCGCAGTGGGAGCGTGCATGCGCAGATCACCCATGATGACTTTGTGGCGTGTGGGAAGAACTTCCCACCAGTTTTACTACTGGTTCTGTAGAACCGGACCGAACCAGGACCAACCCACCACTGGTTACACTGGATATATAAAAGAAACTGGATGATGTCTTAATAATTACAAGGGATCTACAAATAACAAACCAAGAGAATGACCTGAATAATTTTGTGAGAAGGAACAAGGAAAAGATGAAAAGAAATAAAGTTCTAGGACTTTATTTGAAGGAACTAAAGATTAAGAGTGTTAGATATAAGAGGAAGGACTAGAAAGTTAATTTGTCTGATTAGGGTTAAAATATTTATGTTGTTATTTCTGGTGACCTTAATGGATTTTGTTGACATTAGGACTAAAATGACAAGGCTTTATGTTACTGCCCTATGTATAATGTAGGCAGGACTAAATTATTGTCTCTCTTAGAAACAGATCTCTCTGGATCCAATGCTAGTAATTTGACCTTATATTGTTTAGGGGATGGCTCCTCATACATTACTTTTTAGGTTTCTAAATTTTTTTTAGGAGCTGTAACTATTAGACGAGAACGATGTAATTCCCCTCAGCCAAGGCTTCTGGTAGCCAATTGTTTATGATGTTACTTTCCCCACGTTCTTTTGCAATTATATTTGTATTTTGGTCTGTGATCGCAAATAAAAGTTATATATAGATACTCAAAATATTTATGTTGTTATTTCTGGTGACCTTAATGGATTTTGTTAACATTAGGACTAAAATGACAAGGCTTTAAGGATATGTTTATAGATAAGAGATGGGATATGAGGAAAAGTTATTACTTATTGTACTTTAAGAGAAGATGATAAATTACTAAAATTGTTTGTACTTGTGATGAAGAAAGAAGAAATTACCTTATACAGCGAAACCTTGGTACTCATTGTTCATTAGTTCTGGGAGGTGTGATAAATATAAAAAATGATGAATACAAAAAAAAAATCCCATTAGTAATAATGTTGTGAGTACCAAACAAATGATGAGTACCAGGACAAAAATTTTTGCATCAAAATGCATTGAGTACCAGATCTGATGAGTTTTAAAGCAGTTGAGTAGCAAGTTACCGCTGTTTATTTCTTCTCTTTTGCTTTACTCTGTTCTTTTTCTTTCTTTTTGATTTTTCTGTTTTCTTCTCTGCACCATTTATGTTTTCTTTTATTTTTTTTAGCTTGCATTGTTCGCTATTGTTGCAGTTGTGATTCTAAGAAAATTGTTGCTTAAAAAGTGCTAGCCCCATCTGTAAGTTTTAAAGAGCAACATAGCACCAGTAAGAATCTATCAGATTCTCATAATTAAGAGGCAATCTGATAAATACTCACTAGGAACTAAATCCTATTGATTTTAATGGAGGGTTTGTTTGGTTTTTTTTTTTTTTTTTTTGAGTAGACATCTATAGGGTTTCATGAATAGCACTTGATTGCAAAACAACGATACACTCAGAAAAGAAAAGCAGAGCCTCTCTGGGGGGATTTTAAAGCAATATGTGATCAATAGACATTGGTAATTCTAGCTGAAAAAAACAACAACATTGTCAGTTCAATCTTTAAAGCCCATCAAAGTTCTTGGCAGGGCTGATTCATTTCAGTTTGTTGAAGACTAATAAATTGCAAAATAAGTAAGGGTGAATTGGCTAAGGGAATCCGTGTTGTTGGGTCTTCTATTTTATGGTGATGCTCATTCAAAGATAGAACAACAGAGCCGTGTCAATTTTTCAAGGAGTGTTTCCAGAGGTGGGCATCACATAATGTAA
This sequence comes from Masticophis lateralis, assembly GCA_030761175.1. Taxonomy (NCBI): domain Eukaryota; kingdom Metazoa; phylum Chordata; class Lepidosauria; order Squamata; family Colubridae; genus Masticophis; species Masticophis lateralis. The sequence goes on along the minus strand of JAUDYJ010000006.1, from coordinate 12,714,718 downwards.
CAACCAGTTCACCAAGCACCGAAAATGTGAGTGTGCGCGCCTTCCGTGCATGTGTGCGACCTTCTGCACATGTGCTTCACTCACACACATGCCTTCCGCATATGCACACAGCTATAAAACACGGTCATATAGGACGGGATAACACCAGGGGGTCGCAACTACCAGTTCGCCCGAACCAGTCTGAACCGGCAACAGCCCGCCACTGAGTGTTTCACTGTGAAGATTTGAGCTAAAAGCTCTCACAGCTGCTTTGCAAAGCAATGGGATCCCAGCTCACTTCTAGGTCAAAAAGTAAATGGTTGGGTTGATTTGATTTGATTTGATTTGATTTGATTTGATTTGATTTGATTTGATTTGATTTGATTTGATTTGCTCTCTTCCATTGTCAGCCTCCCCAAACAGACCAGACTCAAAACACAAGATGAGCTGATTTTACTTCATTGTAAGGCTACATTAACAGAATCTTGCAATCCTGAAGTGCAAATTTCCCCTTCTCGCTTTTTACTGCCTGATGAGTGAAAGCAGATCCTTTCTAAGTTTCTTTTTCTGTCCATTATTCAGTTGTGGGCTCCTCCACCTTTTATCTGATCATTCTCTAGGTGGCATCTCTCTCCTCCCTCCCACTTCCAAAGTCATTCTCATATTCCATGACATCCATGCCTTCCTCTTCCATCGATTGACTGTGGGCAGAAGCCTTTTTTGGCAAGTCTTTGCAAATTCCAGGGGAAATCAAGAAATGTGGCAAGATGTTAGAAAGAGAATCAGATCACCTTTGGAAGCCTAAAAATACTAATTAAAAAAAAAAAAAGAAACCTACCATGCATTTCTAGGCAAGCTTATTTGTAAGATTTATGACATTGAATGACTTTGATTGGGATCTTCTAGTATCACTCAAAATTCCATATACATAACCAAAGGCTTATTAGAGAATTACTGTGGGATGCATGCAGAAATGGACATTTGCTTCCGTTGATTCATTTTAAATGCCTACATCTGGGAAATGTGTGTAAAAAGGAACTACTTTAAATGAAAAAAACTGCATTTTTAAAAGGATGTTAAAGATTGTTGCATAACAAAGTTCTGTCTTTGGAGGACAAAAAAGAGACATGGATTTTTAATTATAAAAAGTTAATCCAAAAATAGATAGATAGATAGATGATTGATAGATAGATAGATAGATAGATAGATAGATAGATAGATAGATAGATAGATAGATAGATAGATATGGAGAGAGGAAGAGATAGAGGGATAGAAAGATAAATAGAATATTGTCCTATTAAATAAACCAGATTGGATTTGTATTTCTAATTGTGTTTTTCATTTGTAAAGTTACCAAGTACAGGAAATACAGTATAGACAATATTAAATATATGTAATCTGGATGAGAGATTAGTCATGTTAAAGTAAATATTGAAGTTAATTACCATTGGAACTATTCCAAAGTTTATATGCACGTGGGTGTATAAAAGTAGTGTTTCCATTTCTTTTCTTTATGACATATATAAGCAATTAACAAGCTAATCAGTTTCTCTGAATCTTGGAATTATGCCCAATCTTCATTTGAGGGGATTTTTTTCTGAGTAAATTATAGGGATTAGTTCTGTTTTTCTTTCTAATGGTGGATTTAGGTCAGAGACCACCAGTGGAAAAGATACAACAATCTTTCCAAGCATAGTTTTACTTTATAGTTCATTTGTGTGCCATTTTATTTTGCTTTTAAAACTGTGAAGTTACCTTTTGAAAAGTGTTTCCGAGAAACCTTTTTGTTGGGAGTTAGACCCTCAAATATTGGATTGACTAAATGGTATTTGATGCTGCACATCATTTGATGCTGCACTGCAGGGAGACTGGCATTCGCACAAGAATGGAAGAATGAGGACTTACCAACGGACTCAAAAATAGTTTATAAAATCATGGAACGTGCGGAGTCTGACAGACATACAAAACTGATCAAGGGTAAAAGAGACTCGGACTTTTATTGTAGTTGGAATATGTGGTATGATTGGATCCAGAAATGATGGGAGAGAGACAAAGGATAATGTTGGATTATAATTATAGATAATGGTATATTTATGGTAATTAATAAGTATTGTTAAGGTAAATTTGTATACAAGAATCTGTAAATATTTTCTATTTTTACTCTCTGATTATTGGCGTATATAGATATGGATATTTTGGTGATGTTACACTGTGATAGAAAAAATATTATACATTTTTTTTGAACTATAATAAAAAAAATTTAAAAAAAAATTTCTGGAAAAGGAGGGGAAGAAAAGGGAGGGGAAAGAGGAGGAGGAGAGAGGGTTAGAAAGGGAGGAAGAAGAGAGGAGTGGAGGAAGGGAAGGGGAAGTAGGAAAGAGAAGGAGAGGAAGAATGAAGAAAGTAGGCGAGATGGAGGAAGGAAGAGAAGGGGAGGAGAAGAGGAAAGGTTATGGTAAAATAAAGGAGAGTAAATGGTAAAAGAGCAGCCCCGAACAACTAAAAATGAAAGTTAAAAGATAAGATGAATGAAAAAGGATGGATAAAAAGATTGTACACTCAAATATATTTATGAGAAATAAAAATAAGAACTTTTTGAAAAATAAAATAAAAAGAATATGACAATACAGAAACTGGTATCAAAAGACAGGCCTCTTCCCTTCAGGCCTCTTCCCTGAAGCTTCCCTGGACAAGCTTCAGACCAAGTTACACCCCAGAACAGAGAAGCCATGGAGTTAACCTCCTGTGACAAGTCTCCTGCACCCTCCCCCCCCCCCCAAAAATAACTACATTACTCATCCTTCCATGAGGTCTGCCTTTTGTCTGCAGAAACTCTAATCTTTAAGCTGCAACTGCTAAATGACATTGCAGTCATGGTAGTCAGCTTCCAAGAGCCCTTGATCTGCAAATCCTCTTAATTCAAGTATTAGTGAACTCCAATCCTATTGGGCATCCGAGCCCAGACAAGTTTAATAGGTGCTGCCATCTGCCGAGACAACTTAGATAAAACTTGGGTAAATTTAACCATTGCGTAATTTTTAATGCATGCTTATTCACCCAGGTGTCCCTCTCTTCTTTTTCCAGAAGATTGCCATTCCTTTCAGATAAGACTGTTACCCCCAGTTGTTTCTGCCCACCTGATACAATCACATGCTCTGGGTGCCCCAGCCAGAAGAATAATTTTGGATTCCAACTCGAACCGGGTCTGCACAAGAATAAATAAAAATGAGATCCAGGCAGCTGTGAGGAAAAAAGAAATATTTATTCCTAAAAGCAAAAAAAGTTTGGAGCAGACTGCAAAGAAATAGGGTACAGTGGCAAACTTTTTTTAAAAAAAATATTGTATTAATTTTTCAATAAACTTGAAACCAAAAAATACAAAAAAAGAGAGAATACAATAGATACAAAAAAAGAAAGAGGGAAAAAAAGGAAAAAAATACTTTTTATGCGAAACTGTGTCCATTTACAAAACTTATCACTATAAAATACTTATGCTCTATATATTTTACTTCATCAAATTTTGTTATGTCTGAGGCTGTTTCATCTTTCTCTTTTTAATCCATTTGTACCATGTCTCCCATTATACAAAATACTCAGAGTCTGTCATTCCTTTCAATTCCAATGTTAGTTTGTCCATTTCGGCACAGTCATACATTTTTTAAATTATTTGATCCTCGGAGGACGTCTTTACATTTTTCTAATATTGCGCCAAAGCCAATTTTGCCTCTGTTGTTATATGTAAAATCATGTGTCTTGTCTTCTTATCATAGGTTTTTCCCATTATTCCCAGGAGGTATAGTTCCGGTACAAATTCCAGTTGAGTACCTGTTATTTCTTGCAACCAATTTTTTTTTTCCCCAGTAATTTTTTTTATTCTGGACATAGCCACCATGAGTGGTAGAAGGTACTCTGCTTATGTCCATATTTCCAACAATTTGGCAGTGGCAAACTTTATAGGGGTAGCTTGTCCAGGGTGTGGAAGTGTCCACGTAGTGAGGGGTGTGGGGTTGGGTGGGCTATGTATTCTTGTGATCATACAGTTCTGCTAGGAGACTTAATTTAATATTAACCCTGTGCTTGCAGATGTTACCTTTTGATATGTGGATTAGGTCTGGGTAACTTATTTCGGGCTTTGAGGAAGTTTGCTAATTTGATTAACTTGGAGACACTGATTCTCAGACCATTGTGGATTCTGTTAATATTTTAAGAGAAGATGGAAACAGGATAAAGCAGTGGCTACTAACATTTTGGGCATCGTAGACTGGTTGTGTGGAGAGCAGTTTTTCCGTGGACTGGGTAGGAGAGTGGTTTCATGGGTCCAGATATGCATGAATGGGGCTTCGCTTGCTTGCATGAACCAGGGGTGGGAACCTCTAACTAAGATTTTGTGCAGCTCGGAGAACCCCCAAATCCCACTCTTTGGCTGGCCCTTCCCACCCCACCCATCCCCTCCCAGGAATCCCCACTCAGCCCTTTTCAGATGCAAGAAAGTGCAAGGCGCGCACGGAGGCTTGGGAGGGTGAAAAATGGGCCTACCGGAAGTTCAGGAAGGGCCTCTGGAACCTGGAGAGGCTGTTTTCACCCTCCTGGAGGCTCAAGGAAAGCCTCCAGACCCCAGGGAAGACAAAAACACACACACCCATGGTGCAGGAGGCTGACTAGGCCATGCCCACCATGCCCACACCCACCCAGCAACTGGGCAGAGAACCCCTTGCTAAAATTTTTGAAGCTCACCCCTGGCGTTCCTAGCAAGCTGAGGACAAGTGCTGGTCCATGGACCAGGAATTGGGGACTCCTAGTATAAAGAATAAAATATATTTGGATATAAAACTTCCCACACACTCTTGATGTGTTTGGTTAAACAGAGTTATCTTGCAGGGTCCAGGAAGTGTGTCCTTCCTGTTGCAGTACTTCCCTTCTGGAATCGTGCCCCTCCAGAAAAGTCAGCCCCCTTCAAGCAGATCAGATGGAAAACATGACTCGATGAGCTAATTCTACTTTCTTGTAAGTCTTCATTAACAAAATCCTGCAAGTCTGAAGATACAAATTTTCCACTACCACTTTTGCCTGCTCAATCAATTAGAGCAGGTCCTTTCTAAGTTTCTTCCTCTGACCATTAAGCTACTGAGGGCTCCTTCCCCTCTTATCTGTTTCCTAGGCACACGCACACTTTTTCGGCATGCGACAATTAAAAAGGTTAGCCATCACTGGCCTATGCTGTTTTTGCTTGTTGCTTTAGCCCTCTATGTTGCTTTTCTATTTTTTTATTTATGAGCCGCTCAGAGTGGCCAAGGAGTTGGGCAGCCTCTCAATTTGGAAAATAATTAATGAACGAGAAGTGGGAACTCCCCATTGCCACTTCTACTTAAAGCACTTGTCTCTGCGCTAAAATGGTTTTTCATAAAATAAACAAAAAGTAAGAATATAAGAGAAGTCTATCAACCAAGCAGAGATTATCAAGAGCCCTCCTCTGGAGCTAGCAATGCTTCCTTTGCAAACTTGCACGTGTCCATAACTTTAGCTTTTTAACGTTCCCGAAAGTGGGCGCCACTCTTTCCTGCATATCTGCTCTAGGCGCTGCTTTCAGATTGGCACTTAATAAAGGCCGTTCAGTGCTGGCAGCTTCTGAGTAAAATTAAACACTGGCGAGAAGCAAATCGAGCTGTTTCCAAGTAAATCTACAACTGTCTGGACAGGAGCTGATATGTCAGTTCTAACAATGTTATCGTAAGCTTTAGAAAGAGATTAATTTGCTGCTTTGTGTGGGACTGAAAGGCACTCAGGTTCCTTCCATGACGGGAAAGGAAGGAAAACGGGAAGGATTCTCTTGACTGCACAGAACATTCCTCACCAATCTGGTGCTGCCTGGGTCTATCAGACTACAGCACACATCATCCTCAGCCAGCACAGACCATGGAAACTGTCCAACAAATCTGGAGGGCATCCGATTAGGAAAGAAAGAAAAATTGGAGCTGGGCAATTGATAAATTCATGTAAATAAAAGAAAACAAAATAATGCTGAATAATGGCATCCTTGGTGCTCTCTGAGCTTGGTTGTTTTCTTGCATACATTTCATTGCCTAGCTAGGTAACATAATCAGTGCTAGAAGGGAGTGGGGTTTTCTCTCTGTTTATATACAAGGCCCTGTCAGTGTTGGTGAGAATTGTCTTTTTTTTTAAATTTGATTTATATGCCGCCCTTCTCCGGAGACTCAGGGCGGCTTACAATGCGTTAAGCAATAGCCTTCATACTTTTGTATATTTTATACAAAGTCAGCTTATTGCCCCCACAATACCTACCTTAGAAAGGATGGAAGGCTGAGTCAACCCTGAGCCTGGTGAGATTCGAATTTACAGTAAGGAGCCTGTGTAGCGTAGGGGGCTAATGCCTCCTACTAAAGGCAGCAATTAACACCAGCTGCCTGTAATTTCTGTGAGTTCAATCCTAGCCAGGCTCAAGGTCGACTCAGCCTTCCATCCTTTCTAAGGTTGGTAAATTGAGGACCCAGTTTGTGGGGGCAATAAGCTGACTTTGTATAAATATACAAAAGTATGAAGGCTATTGCTTAACACATTGTAAGCCGCCCTGAAGCAAGCGTCATGAAGAATTGCCTTGTCCCATACAAACCTATCCATCTTCTGAGCTCATCCCCATACACCAGAATAATAATCCTCTCCAATGGACTTATGTGAACCGGGGGGGGGGGGGGGATCCATCCTTTTTTATTTTAGAAAGGCATTTCCTTTGTAGAAAATATGTTTCTTAAATGGAGTAACCTTAACCATCTCTGCACTTGCATGTGACTTATTCCTCCCCCCCCCACCCCCACTCTCTCTCTCTCTGGCATCTGCTGTAGCTGTTTCCATATTTGCATTTCAGTGTTGCTTTGAGAGGAGCGGCAGATGGCAGCACGACTTAGAAATTAAGCAGGATTAGCCCTGCTTAGAACATCGAGGGGGAAAATCACACAGGAATTTCAGATTTGCGGCTATGAAGCCAAGGGAGGAAGGTTGATTCCTGGAAGGGCCGCTATGGTGAAGCCCAGCTATAACACTGCCAAGTAAACTGCATGGGTGGACTCACCAGCAGTTAAGCTCAACTCTAGGATGTCCTCACAATTTTCATTGCTAATTATGCCTTCTTTTTGTTTTCAGCTAAAGCCCTCGAGATCTCTTAAAGGAAAGCAAGATATCAAATAAATGTTTAAAGAGATAGCTTCTTACGCCCTGACACGCATGATGTTATTTGTCCACTGATGTACTTTGACAGCCTGAAAAATGCATCCATTTTCAACTGGAGGATCCGTTTCGCGTCAGCTTTATGGACACAAAGAGGAGCAGATTTTCCTCTTCCATTCCCTGAAAATAGGCATTTATATAGAAATACAGCGGCAGAGCGTTGTGCTGTGTCAGCTGCCTTCAGACAGCAGCCCTTTGAGAACGTGAAAGGTTCTGGGAGAATAATACTCATGTGCATTTATAACTGCTGTAGAGAACATTGGAAGTAATTTCTTTAATAAAAATTAATTTAAAAAAAAAAGGAAGTACGTGAAAGGTTCCAAAAGAATTGTTGGTGGCATTGAGTCCCCTGGAACAATGCTGAGGATTTCAAATTCAGTTAATGGTTTCCTCTAGTTCTATTTTAGTTCTACCCTGTTTTCCCCAAAATTAGACATCCCCTAATAATAAGCCCAATCTGGCTTTTGAGTACATGGCAATAAGGCCAAGCGCTTATTTCAGGGTTCAAAAAAATATAAGCCAGGGTCTTATTTTTGGGAAAACATGGTAGTTCTAAAAGTGGCCAGAGTTTCTGCCATGTTTACTTGCTTATTGTGAGGAATTAGATGGATGGCCTTTGACCTCCATGAAATACACTAGAGCCGTGATGGCGAACCTATGACACGTGTGCCACAGGTGGCACATGTAGCCATATCAGTGGGCACGTGAGCTCAGCTCCTGCCTCTCTAGGAGTCTCTGGAGGCTGGGGGCAGCAAAAAACATCACTTCCTGTCCAACTGGAAGTTGGGAAATGGGCCATTTCTGGCCTCCGGAGGGTCTCCAGGGGGAGGAGGAGGCTGTTTTCATCCTCCTCAGAATCATAGAGAGGCTCTGGAGTCAGGTGAGAGAAAGAAACGGGCCTACTGGGCCATTGTGTGCCGGGAGTGGGAGGGGGTCGTGCACACATGTGCGGGGGCGGGGCACATAGAATTATGGGTGTGGGCATATGCGCACATGACACGCCCCCCCTCTGGCACACGATGGCAAAAAGGTTAGCCATCACTGCACTAGAGCATTTCCCTGCACTTTGCTGAGTTTCTAATGGTGACATGCCACTTCTTTGGTTAACAGAGCTACATAAAGAGCCAATTTGGTCTAGTGTTTAAGGCACCAGGCTAGAAACCAGAAGACTGTGAGTTACACATCATTACACTTCATACATGAAAGTTGGCTGGGTGACTTTGGGTTAATCATCAGAAGACTGGGAGTTCTAGTCCCACCTTATGCATGAAAGTTGGCTGGATGACTTTGGACCAATCATCAGGAGACTGGGAGTTCTAGTCCCACCTTATGCAAGAAATCTGGCTGAGTGACTTCGGGTGATTTGCCCTCTTTCAGTCCAATTCCCTTCATGGTTGCTGTTGTGGGAGACTGATGACTTTGGGCCAATCACCAGGAGACTGTGAGTTCTAGTCCCACTTTATGCATGAAAGATGATTAGATGACTTTGGGCCAATCATCATGAGATTGTGAGTTCGTCCCACATTAGGCATGAAATCTGACTGAGTGACTATTGGTGAGTTGCCCTCTTTCAGTCCAATTCCCTTCATGGGCTTGTTGTTGTGGGGAAATAGGAGAAAGGAGTATTGTATGTGTTTGCCTCTTTGAGTTATTTATAAAAAAAATAAAGGTAGGAAACAAACAATCAAATGTTGCTCGGTGTTAAGTCATGAAAGATTCTGAACAGATTAAACACATGTTTGAAATGGCACTAGAGCATGGAAAACCTAAGCTCAGTTATTAGACAGTTATTGGACACTAAGCCCATTGAAATACATTAGAATAATTCTTATTGTGCTCGGAGCCCAGCAAATTCAACAATCGTGGGGCCTTTCAACCAAATACATGCAAAGAAATGTTAGATTTCCTTTTGACTTTTATTATTATATTTTTGGTAACTAGTTCAAGTTTTCTTAACAGGACGTTACTTTGATTAAACACAGGCTTTCAAGATTGGCTGATTACAGAGAAAACTGTGTTTCACGGGAGATCAGCTTCATGGGATTTCAATGTTCTCTAAGGCAAAATCAATTCTTTGGTCCGTATTTCTCAGATGAATCTAAGCAGAGAGAGTCAAAGTGGCTTAAAGGTTTCTGAGAATAATTCCTTTCAAAACACTTCCAAAGCTTTAGGGAAACCTTGGGCAACGGCTTACTTGTTCTCCTTTTGTCACGTTCGGTCAAATCCAGCTATTTTTAACCTTCCCTGCGTCTTAAAACTTCAATCATCCCTAGTAATGCCTACTGAAATCAAGAGAACCGAACTGTGACATACTGTAGCTACACAAGAGCAAGTTTCCCCTTGCTACCACTTATAGGGTTCATACAGTGGTGAAATCCAAATTTTTTTACTACCGGTTCTGTGGGCATGACTTGGTGGTCATGGCAGGGGAAGGATACTGCAAAATCCCCATTCCCTCCCCACTCTGGGACCAGCCAGAGGTGGTATTTGCCGGTTCTACAAACTACTCAAAATTTCCGCTACCAGTTCTCCAAATTGCTCAAGATTTCTGCTATTGGTTCTCCAAAACCTGTCAGAACTTACTGGATTTCACCTCTGGGTTCATATAAACCAAACAAACAGTGTCACAGAACATTCCTTCTTGTTATAAAGCAAGAGTGGGCAAGATTTTGGGGATGTCAAGTATAAATGATAGGGACCATGTTAAGGATATTGTTGTGTTAACCAACCAGCAGAGTGTAGAGCACAGAAAAACGATGCTGAGAGCAATGAAGAGCATACATACAAACTGGTTTATCAAAGTTTTTACTTCGTAGTGAAAAACAATTGCATATTCTTTAGTCAATCCAAGTCTTTAGCCATTCAAATCAGTCCAGAGTTACAGAAAACTTCTTACCATACAAAACAGCAGTAGGTAATAAACAGCAAGTTCACGCTAGAAACAAATCACGATGGTAGCAGATCCATCCACAATGAGAGCATCTCCATACACGATGACAACAGTTCCAACCAACAATGACTATAGTTCAGCTCTCTTCTTATATACAGTTTAAATTAGTGATTATCTAATAGGATAAGTGGAGCCAGCAGCACAATGACTCAACAGTACAGTTAGGATAATTGGAGTCAGCAGTCATTACAATGACTCAGCAGTACAATTACTCAGCAATACAGTTTAAAGACATAGAATACATTTTCATGTGTTCATATATTGCCTGGACAACCTGTTAGGCTTACACCATATCCTAACAGACCATATATAGCAGTGATGGCTAACCTTTTCCAGACCGAGTGCCCAAAACACGTGCGCCCAAACCCCCAAAATGCAATGTGCGTGCGGCCTCCGTCCATGCGCCCCACTCCCTGCCCATGTTCACATAGCCCCCTGCATGTGCCTCGCCCTGCATGTGCCCCCTGCACCCACCCCACCTCCATGCATACACCCCAGCCCCCCCACGCATGCGCACACAGCCCCCCTGCACTCTCCCCGTTCCCCACACATATGTGGCAGAGACCTGAAGATGAGCTGGTCGGTGGGAGGTGAGCGCATATATGCACAATGGAACTGAACTGGACCAACAGCTCATGTGTCATCAGAGAGTGCATTGCATGCCACCTCTGGCATGTGTGGCATAGGTTCACCATCACGGGTATATAGGCTTATTTATACATAAGAATGGTGTTACCTTCCTACCAAAGTGGTACCTATAGTCATGCTGGCCACATGACCATGGAAGCATCTTTTTTTCCCTCAGTTTTGAGTAAACAGTAGAGAAGCGGTTTCCAAGTAGAAACAAAATTTGATGAATTCTTCTCTTTCATTAAAATAGTCAGTTTTGCCATCTCCACTAACTTCATTCCCTTTCTCGATAACTCATTCTTTGTGGGAATTGATTTTGTCTTTCCATCAAATGTGGATTCCTTTTGTAGAGTGCAGTGGGAGAATTGTCAATCAAAGATCTTGCCATAGTTTTCTTTTTTCTACCTAGCCGTAATTTTTTAAAAAAATATATTTTTATTAAACATTTTTAAAACAAACAAAAAGAGAAACACTTTCTTCTTTTCAACAGTTTCATGTCGGTAATCCATACTTATACATTTTCTCTCTCTTATCTTAGTATATCTTCTATACATATATTTCTAATGTATCATATATTATACCATTATAATGTATTATATTATTCTAATTGTTTTATTTACATTTGACATAAACGTGTGCCCAATTTCCTTTCCACTATTTTTATTTCTTCCCATTTGTTCCTATATTTCTCCTCCTAATTCAACCATTATTTAGTCTTCCCTAAAATTTATCCTTCTTCTAGATTCATCTACCACTTCTGATCTTTTCCAGCAGTGACTCCCTTTTTATGGACATGTTATCCTTTAATCTGAAGTAGAATCAGGGCAACTGGATGGAGCTGGATGGATGTCTTTCCTGATGCGGGTCTATGACAATTCACCACAGTCAACTTGCCTTGATCAGCATGTCACAGCCAACTCATCATGGCTAAATCAACACAGCCAACTTGCCACAGCCACGTTGCTGCAGGACAACTCACCACAACCATCTCGCCATAGAACAACACGCTGTGGGACAAGAGTTACAGTAATATCAAAAATTAATATCTATTATGAAGTAAAATCTTTAAAGAAACAATGCAATAGGAGAGAGAAAATGAAATGTGAATGGCAAACATTTAAATAGTTTTTTTATTTATTTTAAATAATTAAATAGAATGGTTACATTGTCCCACAGCGAGTTGTCCTGCAGTGAGTTGGCTGTGGCAAATAGTTCCACGAATTGGCCATGGTGAGTTGGCCCTGATGAGTTGGCCATAGTGAATTGACCCTGGTGAGTTGGTCATGGTGAATTGGCCCTGGTGAGTTGGCCATAGTGAATTGACCCTGGTGAGTTGGTCATGGTGAATTGGCCCTGGTGAGTTGGCCATAGTGAATTGACCCTGGTGAGTTGGTCATGGTGAATTGGCCCTGGTGAGTTGGCCCTGGTGAGCTGGCCATGGTGAGTTGGCCATAGTGAGCTGGCCATGGTGAATTGGCCATAATGAATTGGCCAGAGTTGGCCATAGTGAATTGGCCCTGGTGAGTTGGCCATGGTGAATTGGCCAAAGTGAATTGGCCATAGTGAGTTGGCCATGATGAGTTGGCCATGGTGAGTCAGCCATAGTGAATTGGCCCTGGGGAGTTGGCCCTGGGGAGTTGGCCATGGTGAATTGGCCCTGGTGAGTTGGCCATGGTGAGTTGGCCATAGTGAGCTGGCCATGGTGAATTGGCCATGGTGAGTTGGCCATAGTGAATTGGCCCTGGTGAGTTGGCCACGGCAAGTTGTCCCATTCCCCCGACATCTCATGGAGTTCGCAGCAAATATTTTTTTTCTTTCTGTCCTAGGAGAGACAAACATATGCCATTACATAGGATTGAACTCTCAACCTTCCAAATGGGAGGCGAGTATCTTTGCCACTAGGCCACCATGCCACTTTCCCTGCACTTAATTTGACAAAGCATCTTGGATAGAGCCATACTTTCTGGACAGTGTCTGTAACTTTCAGCAGACATAAACATCCCATTTCTAAAGTAACCTCATAGTTTATATTTAAGTTGCCAGTTGAAGCTGACTCTGTTCTGTCAGACCCCTGTAGTTCTAACCACAAAGGATGAATTATATCCTCCAGGAAAAAAAAAAAAATTCTGGAATCAATAAAAGACACCGCTTAATAAATTCTGATATATTGAGGAAGTCAGAACAAAACCATGTTATAAAAAAAGAAAGAAAGCCAGGATAACATTAAAGACCTTGAACTTAATCATCATAATTCAATTCATAGAAGAAGAAAAAAGTTATGGGCTTGGAGAAAAATGATTCAATGTTCCTGACTCAACAGCTAAAGTATTTGGGTTGTTGTTGTTGTTGTTTAAGAGAAAAAGCCTTCCCTGAGAAGTTTTGGGCACCTTAGTGTATGTCATTGGTACGTCTTCAAAAGCATAAGGAGAAATGTGAACATGGGAAACAGTGGACATTTGAGATAATTGTCAGGGTTCCAAGTAATTTCTCAGTTTTCCAACAAAATAAACCTCTGAGGCTTGAGTTTCCTCGAAGTTCCATTTTATTAGAGATACCATATTGGCACATCTGGGAAATCCTGAATCTGAACGTTTCCAGGTTTTCTCCACCCAAAGAAAAGTTCAAGTCCCTGCCCAACACCCATAAGTCCATCACATGGTCCAATCAAAGCACCATCCCAACTGGAGATGCTTCCCAATTCCAGACTTCCAGGTGCAGGGCAAGATGTCCTTGATTCTGAGAAAGGAATGTTATTATGACTATATACCACCCATGCTCCATACAATCCCCCCCTCCTAGTTTCCCACAGTAGTAAACCTGGCAGGTTTGAAGGCCTAATGCAAAAGATGGCTTCCAGGCCTCACAATAATTAAATCAAGAAACTGAATGGCTGGCAGAACAGAACAGAAATGAGATGCAATCTTCCAAATTTGGTCTTACCAATGCATTATAAAATAGTACTTTCACATGATCTTGATTCTATTCCTCTGTTAATGCAGCTTAGGACTGCATTAAGTACATATGTACGTACGTATGTACATATGTACCAGTGGTGGGTTGCCCCTAGTTCATACCAGTTCTATAGAACCGGTAGTAAAACCGGTGGGAGGCTCCGCCCACCGACTCTGACATCATCAAAATGCATGCGCAGAAGACCTCATTGTGAACTGGTAGTAAAGATAAGTAGACCCCACCCCTGGTATGTACATATGTACATATGGAAGGGAGGGAGGGAGGGAGGGAGGGAGGAAGGAAACAAAGAGAAGTAACTAAGAGAGGTATGGGCCAAAAGGTATACCTCTTCCATAGCAGCCTCCAGGCTGTTCAACTTGCTGCTCCCAGGGTTAGACATGGCCCCTAAACCTTTCTGATATTTCTATAGGTACCTAAGACCATTTCTTTTCAATTGCTTTAAATTCTTTAAGTTCATTCATTCATTCATTCATTCATTCATTCAGTTTCTATAGCCACCCAACTCAACCAAGGGATTCTGGGCAGCTTACCATTCTAAAATTCTGAAACAATGAAAAACAATAAAATGGTAAAAACATCCAGATAATAAATAGAAACAGCAGCCAAGGCAATTATTCAACTAAAGTCTACAGCCGTGAATGGCCGTCATGTTCTCTTAATGCTCATGCTTAAGTCTGCTTTAACAGTTTCTTATGACTTTTTATATCACTCAGAACTTGAAGACGGGTGGTTTATAGACGTTGTAATGTATGTAAGTGAAATTGACCTTTTCTGTTAGCTCATGAGAGAACTTAGCCCGAAAACTGTATTACCCACTTTAGAGTGGTTCAGCCTGAGGCAGGTAAACCTAGTCTGGTTTTTAACTCTCAGCATTCACTGATTATTCTTTCCAATCCTTTTTATTTTATTCATTTATTTGTATCTCACCTTTATTACTTATACAAATAATTCAAGGTGACAAACGTATCCAACACATCTTCCTCCTCCTACTTCCCCTATAACAACTGTAAACTTATTGCCAGCATATTGCCCCAGGCAATCTGGGTCCTTGCTTTACTGACCTGGACGGCTGAGTCAACCTTTAGTGATCAGAATTGAACTACTGGCAGTGAGCGGAGTTAGCCTGTAATACTTCTTCTAACCACTGCACCACCACAGCTCAAGCTATGCACATAACAGAAGAAAGGATTATTCTGAAAGACTGGTAAAATAGTAATTTATGCTCAGAGCCACCTGAAATGCAAGCAAATGTTCTTCATATTACCGCATTTCCCTGAAAATAAGACCCTGTCTTATATTTTTTTGAACCTTGAAATAAGCGTTTGGCCTTATTGCCATGTGCTCAAAAGCCTGATTGGGCTCATTATGAGGGGCTGTCTTATTTTGGGGGAAACAGGGTATACAGAATCACCTTGGTGGAGATGAGAAGTTACAGGTAATCCTTGATTTACAATCATTCATTTAGTGACCATTCTAAGTTACAACAGCACTAAAAGAAAATGATTTATGGCCATTTTTCCATGACTGTTGCAGCATTTAAAATTTGCAGATCAAAATCTGGATGCTTCATACTTAAGACGGCTGCAGTGTCCTGGGGTCACGCAATCACATTTTGTGATCTTCCAACAAGCAAAGTCAACGGGGAAGCCAGATTTACTACACAACCGTGTTAATAATTTAGCAACTGCAGGGATTCACTTGACAACTATGGCAAGAAAAGTTGCAAAATATGGCAAAACTCACTTAAAAATGGTGTCATTGAGCAACGGAAATTTTGGGGCCAGTTGTGCTCATAAATCGAGGACTATTCACATAGTCCTTATGTTTGTAGTAAAAGCAACTAATTTGAGGGTGAAGGTCAGTAGTGGGATGCTGCTGGTTTAACAATCAGTTTGGTGATTGCACAGTTTGTGTGTGCACGTGCCTAACGTGCGCTGTGCGCGCGTGCATAGTTTTACAAATACTAACCTTCTGTGTTACCACTTGAGAGTAACATAGCTGAGGCACAGCAATCCGTTCTATTGTTTCAGTTTCAGTTTTATTGCATTTATATACCGCCCTTCTCCCGGATGGGACTCAGGGCGGTTTACAGCCATATTAAAACAATCACATATAAAAATTAAAACTAATAAAATAATTAAACTATTTGGCCATGAAATTTAAAACTCCTACTAAAAACCCTATTAAAATTTAACGCAAATTTAAGTCAGACCGGCTTGATGAAACAGCAGAGTCTTCAGGGCTCGTCGGAAGGCACGGAGGTCAGGAATCTTTCTTATATCTGGGAATAGTTCATTCCATAGGGCTGGAGCTCCCACAGAGAAGGCTCTCCCCCTGGGGGCTGCCCGACGGCATTGTCTGGCTGACGGCACCCTGAGGAGACCCTCTCTGTGAGAGCGTATCGGGCGGTGGGAGATATTCATTGGCAGAAGACGGTCCTGTAAATATCCCGGTCCTAAGCCATGGAGCGCTTTGAAGATGGTGACTAGCACCTTGAATCGCACCCGGAAGACCACCGGGAGCCAGTGCAGCTCACGCAAGAGGGGAGTTACCCGGGAGCGACGAGTCGCTCCCATAACCACTTGCGCGGCCGCATTCTGGACCAGCTGAAGTCTCCGGGTGCTCCTCAAGGGGAGCCCCATGTAGAGAGCATTACAGTAGTCCAAATGGGAAGTGACGAGAGCATGAGTGACTGTGCGTAGGGCGTCCCGATCCAGAAAGGGACGCAACTGGGCAATCAGGCGAACCTGATAAAAAGCTCCCCTGGCCACGGCCGTCATATGATCGTCTAAAGACAGCCATGCATCCAGGAGGACGCCCAAGTTGCAAACCCTCTCTGAGGGGGGCAAGATCTCTTCCCCAATAGCCAGTGATGGAACCAACTGGCTATATCGGGGCACTCTGTCCACAGCCACTCTGTCTTGGAGGGATTGAGTCTGAGCCTCTTCCTCCCCATCCAGATCTGTACGGCTTCCAGGCAGCGGGACATCACGGCAAGGGCATCGTTGGGGTGATCCGGGGTAGAAATGTACAACTGCGTGTCGTCGGCATACAGTTGACACTTCACCCCGAAACCACAGATGATCTCGCCCAGCGGCTTCACATATTGTACCAATCAGCTGAGAAGATAAAGCACAGGGGTGGGTGGGTGGGCTGACCTAATCGTTGGAGTGAACCGGTTCGCTCCCAGCTAATCGTCAGACCTACTGGTTCGCTTGAACCGGTCCGAACCAGTAGAATGGTGAAGGTTCATTCTCCGAACTTGTGGATTGGTTTCCGAATGTTTTGTTACCAGACTAGGTAACATCTTCAGCAGAGTTTAGAGGATCCCCTAAACCAGTGGTGAAATGTAAAATTTGTTACTACCAGTTCTGTGGGCAGGGCTTTGTGGTGGGGGGGGGGTAATGTGACTGGTTGAGCATGGCAATTTTTTTTTTTACCTTTAAAAGCATTTTTTCTACAACTTCTTCAACCTAGGAGGTTGTTTAAAAAAATGCTTTTAAAAGCCTCTGACGATCCCAGCTGAGCCACGCGATCATCAGAGTCTTTTTTTTTTAACTTTTAAAAGCATTTTTTCGGCCGAAGAGGTTGTAGAAAAAATGCTTTTAAAAGTAAAAAAAAAAAGCCTCTGATGATCACGCTGCTCAGCTGGGCATGGGGTGGGGAGGGGCGCAGAGATTTTTGCTACCGGTTCTCTGAACCCCCCCTATGCCATTGCTACTGGATCGGGCAATTCAGTCTGAACCAGGAGCATTTCACCCCTGCCCTAAACTCTGCTGAAGATATTACCTAGCTTGGTAATGAAATGTTAACCAATGTTAACAGATTAACACTGTTGGAAGGGATCTTGTAGGCCATCTACTCCAAACCCCTTGCCCAAACCAACCCACAACCTCAGAGAATGAATCTTCACCCTCATCCTATCCCTGAGCTACAGATATTCGCCACTTTTGCAATGCAATTAATATGTTCTAATTCTGCATTCTCGGGAATTTTTTCCCCCATAGTCCTTGATCTGTGTTTATGACCTAAGCCGTGGCACATGATTCTTCTCTTTCTTTCTTTCTTTCTCTCTGTAAATCATTCTTCTTGATGTCTTTTCTTCTTTGGTGAAGGGAAACACGTTCTCTTCTTTCATCCGCCAATGAATTGCTCCTGGGATTGGCAAGAGAAATAAACTGTGAAACTGTGGGAAAACTCGGAGCTTTGCTCTTGCAGGCACCCAGTGTAAAAACCAGCCGTTTGTGAGCTGTGTACTCATTGCAGAGTCAATGCAAGTATTATCAAAGCTTCCTAAGAGAGGCATGTGAAAGGAGTCGCAGCTCAGTCGGGCGTTCGGGAGTGGCCTAATCCATCTTAGTCATCAAGGTTTTTCCAGGCTGACATTCGATTAAAGAGCATTGCGAGTCCCGCGTGAAAAGAGTTTTTGTGGGGAAGGGCAGCGGAAGTCAGGAGCTGTGAAACGGGAGGTTGGGGCAGCACCCATATTATATTTCATGATGAATTTGAGGATAAAACCCACTCTCTCTCTTTCTCTCAGCCCAGGTTGTTGTTGTGATGGGGAAAACAGAAGGAGGAAGATTAGATGGGTTATCCATCTTGAGTTATTTATAAAAAATAATAAAGGCAGGGAAAAAAATCTAATGAATAAATAAAAGGGAAGGAGAGAAAGGAAAACTGTCTGTCTGTCTGTCTGTCTGTCTGTCTGTCTGTCTGTCTATCTATCTATCTATCTATCTATCTATCTATCTATCTCTATCTACCTATCATCTATCTATCTACCTATCTACCTACCTTCTATCTATCTATCTATTTATCTATCTGTCTATCTGTCTATCTATCTATCTATCTATCATCTATCTATCTATCTATCTATCTATCTATCTATCTATCTATCTATCTATCTCTATCTACCTATCATCTATCTACCTACCTATCTACCTACCTTCTATCTATCTATCTATCTATCTATCTATCTATCTATTTATCTGTCTATCTATCTATCTATCTATCTATCTATCTATCTATCTATCTATCATCTATCTATCTATCTATCTATCTATCTATCTATCTATCTATCTATCTATCTATCTATCTATCATCTATCTCTACCTATCTATCATCTAACTATCTATTTCCAGTGATAAAACGTTCATTCAACAAGAAAGAGTTCTGGTTTCTTTTCATAGTGGCCGGAAAGCATCTGCCCAAAATTTTCTTGAGCGCTGATGATTTTTGAAGGAAAATAAGATACAGGCTTGTATATGGATCCATATGAATGGATGTTAAAGGGTACATATGATGTTCAAGAATGAAAAGAAGGAGAGAGCTGGAGAGAAAATAAGTATGGAAGGAAGAAGAGAAAGGGAAGGAGAGAAGAAAAGAGAGGAAGGATAGACAGAGACTTGAAAAAGAGGAGGAAACTGAATACAGAACAAAACATCTGGGCTCACTGAGTGCCCAACATTATGTCAATACCCTATATTTCTTCTGAGCCATTAACCTATGAACCAAATGTGATTGGAAAATTCTGAAGGAAATTCTATCTGTTAGTCCTCACCACAAACAGAACCTAGCAATTAATCAACTTGAAATGACCAAGGCTGACGACATTGCTCTAAACCAGGGGTGGGTTTAAATTTTTTTACTACTGGTTCTGTGGGCATGGCTTATTTGGTAGGTGTGGCTTGATGGTCATGTGACAATTATTTAAGATTTAGCAAAGGTACTGGTCTACCAGGCTTTTAACTGCTTGCAGAGCTGTACCGATCAACCCATTTATTTTTTTCACACACTGATCTATCCATGTATTTTTGCAGGCACTGATCTACTCATTTGTTTTCTTTTAACACTGATCAGCTGTAGGGCGGCCCTTTGAAGTGTGGGGGTGAGGGGGGGCAGAACCGGTTCGGTGATGTCATATCGTCACCGCTACCGGCTCGGGAGAACCGGGCCGAACTGGGAAGAACCCACCATTGCTCCAAACCCAGGAAAAGAAAACATGCTTACAGAAAACCTTCTCATCTCACTACCTGCTCTAGCCAAACCATTTGTGTGGGGTTTTTTCTTGAGTTAGGAGAAAGATTTCAAAAACCTCCAAACTCAGAGAGGGTGGACTGGCAAAATGACTTACCATAAATCTGCCCCAGGCAAGACTGTATATTATCTTCTAAGCTCTTTTTTTTTTTTAAATCTTCCAAGCTCTTTTTAAAAGGTTTGGCTGCTTTTAGCCTTGCAAATTACAGTGCCTGTGATGAGAGCCCACCCCTTCAGGTTCCAATAGTAGAGATTCCTATTGTTCCTTTATTGTCCACTGATTATATGCTTTTAATACAGACTGTAATTTCTGGGTCCCTGGGTTAAAAATAAATGCTGACTTTTTTCAACACATCATATGGATTCCCCCCACCCCCTTTGCCTCTCCCACTGCCACAAACATACCCATGCCTTGAAGGATTGCAAATCCAGAACTTGATGTTTATTTGCATTTAATATAGCACGTAAACAGGGGTGAAATCCAGCAGGTTCTGACAGGTTCCGGAGAACCGGTAGCGGAAATTTTGAGTAGTTTGGAGAACCGGCAAATACCACCTCTGGCTGGCCCCCGAGTGGGGTGGGAATGGAGATTTTGCAGTATCCTTCCCCTGCCACGCTGACAAAGCCACGCCCACCAAGCAACACCACACCCACCAAGCCACGCCCATAGAACTGGTAGTAAAAAAAATTGGATTTCACTACTGCACATAAGCCACATGAATATTAGCTAAAGTTGCTTACGTCTATGCATCATACAGGGGAATAGCTCTTTCTTTCTTTCTTTCTTTCTTTCTTTCTTTCTTTCTTTCTTTCTTTCTTTCTTTCTTTCTTTCTTCTTTCTTGGGATATATAAGTATATATTGCATTTTGCAAGCAACAAATATCTCCTTGTAAATATTGTTGTCAGACAAGATGGTAACACCCTGGAGA
Organism: Masticophis lateralis; assembly: GCA_030761175.1. Classification (NCBI taxonomy): domain Eukaryota; kingdom Metazoa; phylum Chordata; class Lepidosauria; order Squamata; family Colubridae; genus Masticophis; species Masticophis lateralis. Next base: position 12,693,981 of record JAUDYJ010000006.1, on the reverse strand, counting down.
AACATTTAACTTTGGCGCTGCACATAGTTTAAGAAGCATCAAACTAGGGCTACAAGCCAACATAGTATTAAACCCACTAGAGTCATGGGTTCATCACATTATTTATTTTAGGAAATTTATATTCACACATGGCGGTTTATGGCGCCTTACAAGAATATAAAAACTAAAGATTAGATTTTAGCTCAACAATAATATTATTATCATCATCATCATCATCTTACACAAGCATATTTTAGATGCAATCTTTAGTATCTTATTTCTTAAAATCACCTTCTTCCAGGGGTGAAATGCTCCCGGTTCGGACCGAATCGCCCGATCCAGTAGTGATGGAGGCGGCTGGTTCAGAGAACCAGTAGCAAAAATCCCTGTCCACCCCCACCCCCACCCCCACCCCAGGCCCAGCTGAGCCGCACAATCATCAGAGGATTTTTCTTTTAATTTTTAAAAACATTTTTTCTACAACCTCTTCGGTGGAAGAAATGCTTTTAAAAGTAAAAAAAAAGCCTCATGATCATGCGGCTCAGCTGGAATCGTCAAAGGGATCGTCAGCTGATGACAATGAGTTGTCTGATCGGCAGAAGTGAGTTGCCTGATCGGCAGAGGCTTTTTTTCTTTTAAAAGCCTCTGACGATCCAAGCTGAGTTGCCTGATCAGCAGAGGCTTTTAAAAGAAAAAAAGCCTCTGCCGATCAGGCAACTCAGCTGGGATCATCAGAGCCTTTTGAAAGCAGTTTTACAACCTCTTCGCCAAAGATAAAGGTGGGTGATTATCTCGAAGGACTTCTCCCGAAGGACTTTTTGCAACTAATTGGGACTCAGCTTTGAATGAATGTAATTCACAGCTGTTACAATAAAAGAGGTTTTTGGGACTACTTGTGTGTTTTAATGGCTCAGGAAGCCTAGATCACAACACAATTGTGGTCGTAAGCTGACGACCTGTATGCATTTCTGGGAAAAACACTGCTGCAAAATTCAAGGAAATGTGAATGCAGAGGTGGTTCTTTGTTTTCATTTAGCAGACTGTTCCACAAGATGCAAATTAATTACATTTGCATTAAACATATTAAAATTCAAATCGAACCTATTTTTTTTCTAAGCGAACATGATTAGTAGTAGATTGAAAAACTATGCAATCAATCCACAGGGTCTGTCCTTTTAAAATTACGGTCAGGCATAAATATCAGATATCTTTACTAATCAACACTGTGTGATTTTTTTTTTAATGCTTGCTTATTTAGATTTATTTTCCGCTAGAGTTTGGTTTCTCTCTCAGCTTCCACAATTTTACTAAAACCTATTAAGACACTAATGTTTTGCTTGATAGGCTGATAATTTTCTTTCAATTACAAGCGAGCGGGGTAAAAAATGAGCCTTTACAGTAATAAAGTTGACAAATAGGTTATAGAAATTTTTGATGGCTTGAATATTTTGCATGGGGCGGCAGCAAAACAGGGCTGTCTTTTCATGCCAATCAAAAGGGGAGAGTTTTGATTAACACGGCTTGAAATCTGCCTTGTTTATCTTTCTAAATTCTTTGTTCACAAATGAGACTTCTGGGTTTTCTGTTATATGCTTCAGTGACCATACATCCTTTATTAGAAAGGACAGTCCAAGCTGTCCTTGAGATTTATTTGAGATTAATTATTTATTTTCTTGGTTTTGCTCTTGAATGTTCCTTTGTAAAGCAAAGCTTTAAACATAAACTATATTTTCATCCTTTCAGATTAGCCTCTTTTAAGTCTGCCATTTTTATTTCTTTTTCCAAAGAAAATATAATCACTCTACATAGGCTTACGGCATTTAAGCCAGTTTGATCTAATGGGGAGAACCAGGTTGGTGTAGAGGCGTAGGTGCTGGTTTAGAAACCTGGAGACTGGGAATTCTAATCCCAATTTAGGTATGAAAGTCAGCTGGGTGACTTTGGGCCAGTCATTCTCTCTCAGCCTAATTCATCTCATAGGGTTTTGTTATGGAGATAATAGGAGGAGGAAGGAGTAGTAGCATATTTGCCACCTTGAATTACTGATGAAGTAATACAAGTGGGATAAAAATCCATAAAGAGCCAAGGTGGCTCAGTGGTTAGAGTGCAGTACTGCAGGCTACTTCTACTGACTGCCGGCTGCCTGCAATTTAGCAGTTTGAATCTCACCAGGCTCAAGATTGACTCAGCCTTCCATCCTTCCGAGGTGGGTAAAATGAGGACCAGATTGTTGGGGGCAATAAGCTGACTCTGTAAACTGCTTAGAGAGGGCTGTAAAGGACTGTGAAGCAGTATATAACTCTAAGTGCTATTGCTATTTATCCAGCTAGCTATCCATTTATTTATATCCCACCTTTATTATTCTTACAAAAAAAACCTCAAGGCGGTGAACATATCCAGTACACCTTCTTCCTCCTATTTTCCCTTCAACAATAACTTCTCTTCTTTGTGGCAGCCCCCATAGATATTGGAAGACTGCTATCATGTCTCTCCTAGTCCTTCTTTTCACTAAACTAAAAGTAAAGGTTCCCCTTGCACATATGTGCTAGTCGTTCCCAACTCTAGGGGGTGGTGCTCATCTCCGTTTCAAAGCCAAAGAGCCAGCACTGTCCGAAGACGTCTCCATGGTCATGTGGCCAGCATGACTAAATGCCAAAGGTGTCACTGCGTTATTTGTATTTGCCAGCTGAGCTTCCATTCTGAACATTACTGTAGCTTGCCAGATGACTTTATCAACTACAGGTAACACTGTCTGAGCTACTGCACATGTCTACATTCTTTCTTTTCTAACTTCCTGATTTATTTTCTCTTTTGTTCCGTCTCTGAGATATCACTGCCGGTAAAGTTAGCTAGGTTTTTTACTTTTTACAATAAATAAAATGTTTCTTAGTATTTATACTTCGGGTTTTCTTTCTTTGAGAGTATACACCATGGAAAACAAGATTCAGTCACCCCAAGGGGGGGAACGAAGCTGATTCATGCTTCGACAAAAGGCTCACAGAACGCTCTTACCTTCCCACCAAAGTGGTCCCTATTTTTCTACTTGCATTTTTTACATGCTTTCGAACTGCTAGGTTGGCAGAAGCTGGGACAAGTAACGGGAGCTCATCCTGTTACGCGGCACTAGGGATTCGATCTGCTGAACTGCCGACATTTCAATTGACAAGCTCAGCATCTTAGCCACTGAGCCACCACATCTCTTTTTTCACTAAACTAGACATACCCAGTTCCTGCAACTGTTCTTCATAAGCAACATATCTTTAGTAGTAAGCCCCAGATTTTCTGATAGCTGCAGGATTTCCACAAAGGCATGAATCACTTTTCCATTTAGGTGACTCCCAGAATGCCTCTCTTTGAAACACACCCACATCAGCCTACCAGAAGGGCAAGAAAGTCAAGCCTAGGAAGAGCAGAACCTGGAAAGAGGAGAAAAATGAAAAAAGAATCCTGTTTTATTAAGGCAAGGCGTAGCCCAGCTTCTCGCAGGCTTTCTCACTGCGTGCAGCCTTTTTGCTTTTTGGGTGGTTTAATTACTTTGTGATTTATTTCTCCAATATCAGGCAGTAGCCGCTTTCTTTAATGTAAGGCCCTTTGTGCATGGCACCTATGCTGAAAAGGCTACCTTGTCAATGTCATGGAAACTGATTTTAGCAAAGAGAGTATGCAAACTGACAGAGAAGTAGTAAAAGGCTGGATTAAAGGAAGTTGAAACTAGACCAAGGTATGTACATAAATCTTGATGACAGTGCCCATAAGGGAAAGCTAGGAGTCTTCCCTCTTTCTCCAAGAATTAAAGATTACATTTCTGGTTTCCATCTGCCAGCTAGCTATGGAGATCTTAGTTACTGAAAGCATGGAGTTGTTATTTAGTTTCACTTGATTCTTTACTTTATTTGTGTACTTACTTATTACATTTACTGAATATGCCACCCATCTCACCATCCCAAGAGACTCTGGGTGCCTTAAGGTAAAAGTTTATTCTGTCCAACTTCTGTCCAAGGGAGCCAGCCAGTGGTGGGATCCTGCCAGTTTAACAACCAGTTCGGTGATTGTGCGCTTCGCTCACTCACGTGCCTGACACGCACGTGCGCAGTTTTATGAAAACTTACTTTCTGCATTACTGTTGGGGAACAACACAGCTGAGATGCGGCAATCCACTTTGCCACGAGAATCAGCTGAGAAGATATAGGTCAGTAAAGCACAGGGGCAGGCAGATGGGCTCACCTGATCATTGGAACAAATCGCTTTGCTCCGAGATGATTGTCGGAGCTACCGGTTTGCCCGAACTGGTTCGAACTGGTAGAATTCCACCCCTGGAAGCAGCCTTGTCCAAAGTTGCTTCCGTGGCCATGTGGCCAGCATGTCTATATGCCAAGGAGCACCCACTGAAGTGGTACCTATTTATCTACTCACATGTCCATGCTTTCAAACAATATAATAAAAGCACAAATATAAAAACATTTGAAAACATTAAAATTAATGGGGATTAGATTAAAAAGTAGGATCCAAGTACATGAGCAATAAGGAGTGGGATCTTCTCTCATATTCTACGATCCACCTCCAGCATCATATGTCCCCCATCAGGGAACCAATCCAATTGACAGAACCAGGCTCTGAGACCCTCAGTCAAAGTGGATCCCATTTCATGTATATTAGTAGTCATTTCCTTGAATTTTTGTCACCATGCGCTTCGTCATCACTATCTAACCACCTTCTCTTTGATTGGCCTTCCTTTCAACTCCTTCCCATTTTTCTAAGCATTAAGATATTCCCCAGTGACAAATTATTTATGTGTTCTTTAATAGTTATTAATCACTCAGCTCAAATCTGAGAGTATTACAAATGTTTTAAAAGAAAAAGTAAGTCTCATTAAAAAAAACAAAACCCAAAGGTTTAGGAAAGTAAAGTAAGAAAGAGAAAAAGGAAATCTGTTTTCATCGTCATCTGTTTGCCAAAATTTGGAGATGGAATCACTCAGTTAAAAACACAGCAATAGATTAATAGGGCCCATTACAGAAAAGGTTCATTTATTCCACAATTTATAATGAAGGTGCTGCTACAATCATTCAAAATGTTTAAGTAAAGAATATTAAACCGATCTGAGATTTATCCCTGGAGAATTATTGACTGATAACCAATACAGGTAGTTCTCGATTTACAACACTTCATTTAGTCACTGTTCAAAGTTGTTCAATGGCATTGAAAAAAGTGACTTATAATCATTGTTCACACTTACGACCAGTGGTGGGATTCAGCCAGTTCGCATCACTTTGGGAGAACCGGTTGTTAACTTTCTGAGCAGTTTGGCAAACTTTGGCAAAATTAGGGCAGAGAACCGGTTGTTAAATTACTTGAATCCCACCACTGCTTACAACCATTGCAGCATCTCCATGGTCACAGGATCAAAATTCAGATGCTTGGCAACTGACTCACATTTATGACGGTTGCAGTGTCCCAGGGTCACCTAATCCTCTTTTGTGACCTTCCGACAAGCAAAGTCAATGGGGAAGCCAGATTCACTTAACAACCGTGTTACTAACTTAACGAACTGCAGCGATTCAGTTAACAACTGCGGTAAGAAAGGTCATAAAATGGGACAAAACTCACTTAGCAACATAAATTCTGGGCTCAATCGGGATCGTAACTCGAGAACTATCTGTAGAATTATCAGGCTGTGTAGCACTGAGCAATTATCAGTTGCCACCAAGATGTAAAGAAAGTCCTTTCTGTGGGCTTTTTTTGTTTTTGTTTTTGAATTTTATTTATACTTTTTTCTTCTTCTTTAAAATATAAGAGCTTAATAAACAGTGTATTGTTTGGATCAATTTGTTTATACAGCGTATTAATAAAATACTAATAAAAGTAATAATAATAATTAGAATACTAATATTTGCTTATTATAGTAAAATTCTTGCATCACTTATATATATATATCAGTAATCTTTCATCCTCTAATTTCTACTTCTTTTATCCAACCATTGATAAAACATAGGTAAAGGTAAAGGTTCCCCTTACACTTGCATGCTAATAGTTCCTGACTCTAGGGGGCAGTGCTCATCTCCATTTCTAAGCCGAAGAGACAGCACTGTCTGATGACAATTCCATGGTCATGTGGCCGGCATGACTAAACACCAAAGGCACACGGAACGCTGTTACCTTCCAACCAAAGATGGTCCCTATTTTTCTACTTGCATTTTTTACATGCTTTCGAACTGCTAGGTTGGCAGAAGCTGGGAAAAGTAACAGGAGCTCACACCATTATGCAACACTAGGGATTCGAACCACTGAACTGCCAACCTTTCTGATTGACAAGCTCAGCATCTTAGCCACTGAGCCACTGCGTTCCCTGATAAAACATATCCCATGTTAAAAAATATTCTAGTTTTTTCCTTATCTTTTATTATTAATGTCTCTGCACAGTCTAATAATTTTTTAATTATACTTTCAACTGTAGGTGCGTCCTCATTTTTTCTGATGTTGTGCAAATACAATTCTCGCTGCTGTCAACACATGTATTATTAAATATGTAGTCCCTTTATTATAATTTTCTGGTAATACACCTAACAAAAATTTTTCTGGTTTCAAGTCTATATGTTGTTTTATCATTTTCTCTAGCCATGTATGTATTTTCATCCAAATTTTTTTTTACCTTTAAACAAGTCGAAGACATGTGAAAATAAGAACCCGGTATCTAATTACTGTCAACTCACAAAGTATCCCTGGCCTGCTCTCGAGTTGCCATAGGCCAGGGGGGATGGGAAACCGGCAAAATGGCACAGCAACCAAAGACAGATGCACATTCCACGCTTATCTCTCTCAAGGCTGTATCCCAGGGTTCCCACAGCAGCTGAAGGGGAGTGACCTCTACAACCCATGAAATTGCTCCTTTGGCAAATGTGATTGACGACATACCCTGGGGCACGGGGGAAACAGAGTCATAACTGGAGCGTAAATTATGTAGAGTCAGAGCAGCCTGCGGAGCTGGCAGTTGAGTTGGACAGTGATGAGGCTGAGGAAGAACATGGGCCAGTCCTGGGGGCTGGGGAAGGCCCGGATGAGGGCTCTGCGTCAGAGGCAGAAATGGGGCCAGGGCCATCGGGGAGTGAGGTGCGGATTCCAGAGCCTCCAGAGACTGATAGGAGTGAGGCAGAGGAACAGGAGGAGCCTATTCCTAATGCACACATGAGAAGAGTTGCCAGAAGGGAAGAGCAGCTCAAGCAAAGAGGATGACTCAGGAGTAGGGCCAAGAGATGATTGGCCCCTCCCATAAGGCTTAAAACAGACCAGCAATGGTGTTTGGGCTTTGCTGGAAAACAACGTTGGTAGCTTTGTCTTCTTCTTCATCTACATCTTTTATTTATTTTTGTATCTGGGACTTCAGAATGTTGGCCAAGAAAGGCCTTTGGCAGTTTGCCTAATTGGACAAGGTTTGAGATAGGATTGAGGAATTTGTGTTGGGAGGAATTTGCTTTAGTTTAGTTGAACGATGCTGGGAATGAAGTAATTCTCAGCTGTTCGAATAAAGTTTGTTTGTTTTTTGACGGACTGATTTTCCTACTACTTACTTGGGCCTGGGTCACAACAAGTATTTTTAGCTTGAAATGTTTGCATCTGAACATCAACGTTTTCTTCCAATTTTCACTCAGTAGAAATTATTCACTGGATTGGATTATTCACTGAGCTGTCTCTATTTGTATTAGGAAGGTCTTAGTAGGGTTAAGGTTTCTTCCAGGTGAAAAGCCCAACCACATTAGTTTCTGGGGCATCGACAGCTTTCACCTCTGCGCTGAGTTGAGTGCACAGCTTTCAAAAGCTGTGAGAAAAGCATCTTCTGAGCTGTTCAAGCTTCTACAAAGCCTATGCCTATGTGGCCATCATTTGTTTTTTCCAAAGGTCGTGCAGGTGACTTTCCAGAGCATTAAGCAGCTGATTGTTTCCTCCGCAATTCTGCATCAGCTGCATCTGTTTCAAGCTTGCCTGGTGTCTCTGGAGACTTTTAGCCAAACACAATTGTGTCACAATGAAATATAATGCAAATGAGCCATTGTTAGGAGCCCATGGCAGCGTTGAAGAACTGATTGGAAGCAAATGGGGTCTTCAGCTCTCCAGACTGGGAAATGCACACTTCAAGCATGCTCTAATATTATTATTACCTACAGCCACACTGCATGTGCCAGTCCTTTGAGCCCCCCCACCCCCCACCCCCCACCGCCTTAACTGAAAGGCTAAGAAAGAATTGCCAAGGCAAAAATGACATTGGTTCCAAAAATCCCTGCAAAAGAATCGCTTGGTATTTTCAGGAGCGAATGAGAAACAGAGGTAACCTTTGCTGAAAATGAAGAGGGAGGAAAGCAAGGATGGGGACGAACTTTAATTTGCATTTTAATGTTACTTACCTTAATTTATGTTTTTTTTAAAAAAAAATAGTATCAGAACTGAAACAGAAATTTAGTTCAGATTTGCACATCTCTTCTAGGTTTGCCAATGCAGTCCTAGGCTGCATTAATAGAGGGGATAGAATCAAGATCACGTTAAAGTGTTAATACCGCTTTATAAGGCCTTAGTAAAACCACATTTGGAATATTGTATCCAGTTTTGGTCACCCAAAAAAAAAGATGATGATCATGATGGAAATAACAATAACAATTGTTGGGAAACTTGATTGTAATGTTGGGCATTGATCAGTTGTTTCAGAATTTCCTGAATATGGTATCATCCCTGAATTAAAATTATCGTTGAAAACGATAATGTTAAACTAATCAAGGAGAGAAGCAACTTAGAACCAAGGAGAAATTTCCTGACAGTTAGAACAATTAATCAGTGGAACAACTTGCCTCCAGAACAGAGGTGGGTTTCAGCAGATTCTGACCAGTTCTGGAGAACCGGTAGTGGAAATTTTGAGTGGTTTGGAGAACCGGTAGTAAAAATTCTGACTGGCCCCACCCCCATCTATTCACTGCCTCCCAAGTCCCAGCTGATCAGGAGGAAATGGGGATTTTGCAGTGTCCTTCCCCTGGATTGCAGAGGGAATGGAGATTTTACAGTATCCTTCCCCTGCCACGCCCACCAAGCCATGCTACATCTACCAAGCGACACCCACAGATCCAGTAGTAAAATATTCTGAAATCCACCATTGCTCCTTTTTCCACACAAAATGCATGTTTGGTGTGCAATGTGCATGTCCACGCACAGCGCGCATCTGGTATGCACTGCGCATGCATTGCATATGCATAGGCAGTGAACTGGTGTCGACCAGTGAAGGATTTCACCACTGCTCAAATCATAACTTTTAATGCAAATTGCCGTATTTGTATGATGATAGCATTGTGCATGCATTGTCATTCCACCCATGCTCCTCTCCTGTGACTATCAAATGTACCTATTTCTTATTTTAACTTTCTGCAGCTGTTTTTTTCCTATCCCTCTCGCCTCCCTTCTTTTCAGGAGAGAAATAATTTAACATGCTACGCGAAGTCAATTTATCATCGTTTCTCTCCAAATCAGACCAAAAAGGTCCATGTTATTTCTTCTAGTTTATTGCTGAAGCAAGTCGGTTTGCCTAAATGATGACTCTGAGAAAGTCCATATGAGATTGTTTACCATGAACTTGGCTGAGATGACAATTTCCAGGTTTGTGTGAGACAAGTCATCATAAACTATCTAAATAGGTTGGTTTCACACAATGTTCTTAGATTCCTCCCTCCCCCAAAAGGTAAAATTAACCAAGATTCATGAGCTAGTCAAATAGAGTTGCTTAGAGTAGTCCTTGACTTATGGCCAGTTTTTTTTAGCAATCACTCTAAGTTACAACAACAACCCTCTCCCCCCAAAAATATTTAAAGTTCAATTCTGAAGTCCCACAGTCACATGACTGCATTTTGGGTGCTCAGCAAATAACCCACATTTATGGCTGTTTGCAAAACTCACAGCTACTTGACTACAATTTACAAAGTTTTTTTGCTGAGAATCAGTGTTTATTTCCAGTTTTTGGCAAAAATGCCCCATAGCAAATAATGATTTGCTTAATGACTGACATCATACACACACAAAAAAAGGTCATAAAATCAGTTTGTGGCATGATAATCCACCTTTCAATGACATGATTTGCAATCCTAATTGCCAGGCTCCATTTGTAAGTCAATCACTTGCATGCATAAGTCAAAACCTGTAGTTTTGAACTGAGACAGTTAAGCGTATTGTGCAAACAAAAAGTGGAAGATAGAACAGGGCTGAAGTCATTTCAGGACCCTGGAGAGTTCACTCCAATGGTTCGTGAATTAAGGCAATTCTCGGCCAAATAAATAAATAAATCCATCATCTCAAGCTGCTTCTCAGATCAAAGATCAAATGTGGGGCTAAGCCTTAAATAGATCCCTTAAGTGTCTTGTTCCTAATTCATGAATTGAAGAGATTTTTCCTCTGCTTCTGAAGTCTCAGAAAGTGGCTGAAGAAAGCAGAGGTTAAGGGAAATGGCTCTCAGGTAACAATTCCAAATGCCATTTCTGAAATAGATGATCTAGTTCAGGAGAAGACATCTTACTGTTACTGTTGTCTTTGTGGCTGAATGGATCATTCAGCCAGCTTGATTAATTTAAGGAGCAATCAGTTAACCCTACATTAATTTAGGGTTAATTAATTCACCCTGAAGATTGGTTAATTTTCCAGCAAGCTGATGTGAGGGCTGTGTGAAAACAGTGTCCAAGTGCCAGTGCTCCTCGGAGGTTTGTGGGAAAGAAAAATGAGTAAATCTGGGAATAGTTTTGTTTCCATGAACTCAGTTAATGAACCTGTGAACCAGACCAGGCTTGCTTTAGTGGCAAGTGATTGTCTCCCAATGGAGATATTTGTGTCAACCTTGCTACCCATGAGAGATCACCCCTACATACCCATTTAGTTACCTGAAGTTTTGCTTCATTAAATGACAAAAGAATTGAGTGGTATGACATGGGGCAAAACAATTGCAGTCACAGATGGAACATGGAAGAACAATAAATTGCAGGGTTGAAATAGAAGACGGATAAAATTACGCATTATCACAGTGTAAATCAAATCTGGAGTTTTAAAACATTGTTTCTGAAACCCATGTTATTTTTTAGGGGGGGGGGAGGAGGGAGTTAGTAGCACCATTAATTCTCATTTGGTAATAAAAGAAAAGCAATTCACAAACTATCAAGAGTAAAATGAAAGAGACCAGATGCGAGATTTCTCAAGGAATAGGATTAGCACCAAGCACTTTCCAAAATATCGCAGTGAAAAACATGGACCATGCTCAATGTCCCTATTTGCATATTGATGATTGATTGGTGGGATTCATCTGTCATCTGGTTGCACATGGCTGGTCTCTCAACTTCTTGCCTGCACATCTCATCACTCTCATAACAGCCTACCCTGCACTGATGTAGAAGTCAAAAGGGCAAATATATTTCTTGTTCAAGATATGCTAAGAACAATTGCCTTATAGGTCATCATCCAAAAATAGACCTTGGCATCTACAGGATACAAAATTGCTTGGTTTTGAACTTTCACACCCCTCTAGTAAGATGGGCCCCAATTAAAGAAAAGTCATCCCTGTTGTGTGAATTATACAGGAAGATATAGTTTAGATTTTATTTTAATCCAGTACTACATAGTCAGGATAGCCAAAATGTTCCATGTGAAATTCTCTAGATTTTCTCTAAAAAAATTTTGAAGGATGGATGACCCAACGTTCTTTTTTCAGGTCATACTTGTTAGGAGGAGGAGGAGGAGGAGGAGGAGGAGGAGGAGGAGGAGGAGGAGGAGGAGGAGGAGGAGGAGGAGGAGGAGGAGGAGGAGGAGGAGAAGGAGAAGAGGAGCATACACTTCAACAAATGGGTATGACTAAAATAAAAAAGGAGTGACAGTAGGATAAAAAACCCAAATCTGATCTACTTTGCACTGCCTTTGATGTAATTTCATTTATCTATGTCAGATGATCATGCTTCATCCATGCAATTTGTACCCTTCTGTAAGCCTAATGATTAATACTTGCCTGCATATTGGACACACTCAACCTTTGGGGCACTACATGAGCTTCTGTCTTAACAGAAAATGGTATATATCCATGACTATGCATGTTGTGTGCTGCTTAGGGAAAGGGAGATAATAAAATCCTAAAGTGTTTAGCTCCCTTTGTCCATATGTCATTGAGTCTCTGTTTCAGACTGTCAAACAGAACCCAAAAGGGAAAAATTCACAAGCTCTTCCTAGTATCTTCCCCCCACTTCCCAAAAAAAAAAAAAGACAAAACAACAGAATTATGACGGTTTTCTATGCCTGCTGCTCCCTATTTCCATGAAACTATGCCAGGTAACCCTGTCCTTTCTTCCTGGCAGGTCTGCTCTAATAGAAATACTAAAGATGTCTGGTGAGAAGTAATAAATGGAACTGGGTCAAATGTGGCACAAACAACTAGGAGCATTTGCTGACCTCAAAACACAGAAGAGCTTATTATTGCTTCCCCTATACACAACAATCTGCTCAACTAATGGTCAAAGCTAAATTGGTGCAAAATGAAAGTCAGTGGAATCCAAAGAAGGCTGGACTTGGGTCTCTGGTAGCAATGCAGTGATTTCAAACTTATGACATGTTTAACTCTACCTTCTAGCGCAGTCTGCTCTTCTGATACATTAATTCACCATGCACACTTAGGAAGAGCTACAACAATAGCCAAACACATTTTAGAAAGCTGGTCAACATTCTCCACTACTGTGATGATAGAGGTCTGATATTATTCCCTAAAAGTTACTCTCCTAACATTGGGAAATGTGTTTAAATGGATTGCTTTAAAGGTGATTATCAGCACACATATCTAAAAGCCACTGTTATAGACTGGAACTAAGTGGTGTTACTCATCTGTTGACTAGATGTGACGTGCAATTTCATTTAAAGACTTCAAACAGGCACTTTATTGAATCTTTAATGAAGTCCCATGACCCTTAGAATGTCTGCACATCTCTGCAAGAAATCCTACTAGTCCTACTGAACAAGATGTAATTGACTGTAGAGATGACGGTCATAATAAAGGGCAACTTCTGGATGACATTGATTGATCTTGAAAAATCTCAGCAGGACTGCACCTGATTATTAATTGATGATTTTCAGGCAATCCCATTGCAACAGATTGGACTGGATAGTTGAAAAAAAAATGAAAAGCTACTTCTATACTGCTCCCAGTGAAAAACAGCAACATTATCATGACCATATAGCCACCAGGTGTCAAAACTCCATTCAAAATATGAAATAGATGAATGGTGAGAAGGATCCAGGTGTCCTAGTGGATCACTACTTAAGTATGAGCCAGAAGTATGATGCACCTTCCCACTAGTGAGACTACATTTGGAATATTGCATCCAGTTCTGGTCACCACAATACAAAAAAGATGCTGAGACCCTAGAAAGAGCACAGAGAAGAGCAACAAAAATCATAAGAGTTCTGGAGGTTAAAACATACAGTGGATAA